>VNJO01004893.1:0-36326 GCA_008042535.1 Drosophila tani
ATCCCTATCATTTAAAATTAAACCCATTTTTAATTGAAAATTAATTGAAATAACAATTGCAATGGCTAAAATTTATCCAACTGCAGGCCAGCCTCGGCCCAAACGCCCTTCCCTACCGTTGCCGACATCTCTATTTCCATCATAATAATTCCTTTGGCGAATTTATTGCAATTTCGTATGATGCCATTTCAATTGGCATTTATGTACTCACAAATATGCACATATTCTGTTTGTCTGTTTGTCAAGATAATTTGTAATGGGTTAATGCAAACCAAAAATGCATTTACCAGTCATGCGAGTGCCCTCTGTACTTGAAGCTCGAAATCAATTAATACTCAATTGTAATTTACGAAGCTTTCAATTCGAACATCGAGTGCTGACATAAATTAGCCAGAGACAGAGCTCTAATTTAATTAAGCGGATTTGCAAATTTGTTTAACGTTATTAGTTGAAATTGAAATTCGTGAGTGCGCAGCCTTACTTTATGTAACATATATTTCAAGTTTAAGTATAGAATATAATAGAATTTTCTATTAAGATTCAGGCGGCATAATTAAACAGAAAAATTGGAATACATTCTTTAAAAAATATCCTTCGTCAGGAAATATAACAATATTTAATGGTATAGTAACAATTTTCGTGGTTTGTTTCCCCTTTAAATTGTATCCTTGTGTAACGATGTCACCTGAGCGACAATAGCAACACGTTTAGTAGCCTCTTCGCTTCCAGCTCTGGGCCTACTTTGTCAACTGAGCATTCTTCATTTTCAAATCAAATTAAGTGACTTTCATTTCAGTAAAAAGGAAAATATATATAAGACCCACTGTCTTGCCAGTCGTGTTGGCTTGTTTTGAATTTCCATTTTTTGCCGACTTTGTATGTGGAAATGTACTTTTGTCGCCATTTTCTTTGGGTAATTCGAAGCCCGTATCGGCAACAAGGACTACATCGCCTGCATTACCATCTCGGAATGGAAGGGGAAGGAAAAAACGAAACTGTGCAGGAACAGGAGCTGCCACTGGAGGGGGCATCTCGAACGGCAACCAACCTGGTCCTTTGAAATACATTTGACAGGGCATTATGTTTCACAGGCTGGGTGCCAGGAGTTTCCGTCATGAAAATGATTTTTATTAAAATTCGGTAACAATTACAGAGAGGATGGGGGAGTGGCGCTAGGCTTGGCGGAGGTACATTTACCTGAAGACGCTTTACTTGCTTATTATGCCAGTTCCTTCTGGTCTGAGTACTTGTTGCCTTGTTCATGATCCCGCATTGAACAGGACATGCCAGAATTTTGTAAAGCTTTTTGTTTTTCCTTAACTTAGAGGATGTCGCGCGAAGGAGTTCCTTGCTTCCTTGCAGCGGTGTCCAAAGCCCTTATTCGTGAGTCAGCAAATTCTCTGCCCTGCCTCTGCCGGCACACGCATAGTATTCACAAAATGTAAATAACGCACAAGTGCGGTCAAATTGTAATATTGTGACTAGATCTTGCCTCTTTTAGGGTTAGATAAAAAGCTTATTATTAGCCAGACTTATTTTTAATGGTATATTACAAAAAATATAAGCTATACTTTATCTTATATATGTTATCGATTTCATTTTTCGATTTATTTTAAATTAGAGTTTATAGAGAAGGGACCTGAGGGGAACACATGTGATACAATGAGAGACCATAAAATGTGAACGGCATCCAGTCTCTTTGTAGGATGTATTTTTCTCTCTTTTTTATTTGCCTGGGTGGAGCGTTGGGTAGTGGCTGGACTAATAATCTGACTATCCCAAGCTCGAGGTCAAGTCGTAACAATTGTGTTTTAAGAATGTTCAAGAGTGTAATTTCCCCCCTTGAAAAAAATGTATCTTTATACATTTCTTAGTTTTCAAATCAATGTCTGTACTGGCACATTTGTTTAATAATACTAAATGGTAAGCTGAAGTTCTTAAACCTTCGCAGTAAAAGCTAAAGTTCTTCTCATTTAAGTTTTCTCAAGATTTCTGCCCTGTAAGCGGCATTAGAAGAACCTTGGTCTTGTGCTCGCTGAAATCCATCTGCAGCATATTCAGTTGTCACATCAATCGAAAGCAAAAGCACAAACAGAAACAGGTACTCTCTCAGCCGGGCCTAGAACATCGCAGAACGACTTTGAGCTACTTCCCTGAGTTCTCCTCAGTTCGGTTCTGTTTGAATTCTTCCTTTCGCATCCCCCAGCTGCTGTTGCTGTATTGTTAGCATATTTTATGCAATGACAATGGCTTTGGCCTCGCCACTGTTGGTAGTTTATAAATCATTTGAGATAAGCTGCTGCACAACGTGCAGCACCTGATGTCTTTTTGAGAGGATGCCGACCCCATGCCGGCAACACGACTCACCCACCGCAGCCCACTTCACTCCACTCCACTCCGAAACACAACCCAACACCCCAGCATTACCCAAGCTCTTTCCTGGCACTGGCCACGATGGAGTCTTGTATGTTAAAAACTGCAGACACCGACTGAATGGGTACAAAAACTGAAAAAGGTACGGCCATCCAGAGGGGGAGGAGAGAACATAACAAAATTGAAAAACAAATTGCAAAAAGAAAAATAAAACGTAGGCAAAACGAGAGATGTAACATGAAGAAGAGGAAATACTCTAAACTTTTGGTTAAATAAATGGATTTATGTTTAAGGAGAACACTTTTTTTCAGAACATAGAAAATGTTCTAATTTTGTATTAATCTTTCCAATCTCAACTCTTAGGCTTACTTTAAAATGAATTCTAATGTTTCTACATCATAGATACTCTTTGGTTGGCGACCTAGGAACCAGTTGGAAATGTTGATACAAAAGTTATATTAACTTTACTTTAATCATAGCTATCAAAAATCTCCAATTACTTTTACCTACAATACAGTACAAAAATGTTTTTAGCTTAAGTATTTTTATATTAAGAAAAATAAGTTAAATGCGTTATTGTTACAAACGTAATAACCAATCAGCTATGCCTTCTCCCTCACCGATACCGGCCATAAAATTGTTTGCGGTGTGTCGTAGAGTAAAAATATAAAAATGTAAATAGCATAAAATGAAAGCGTGCAACGGTAGCACTTTTCCAATACCTACATGGGCCAAGAGGAGAGCCCATCACATCACCTAAGGATGGGTGGCGCTCGGAGGCGAGGCAGCATTGGTGCCATTGCCTGTGCCAGTGCCAGTGCCAATGCCATCACAGATCTCCTTCGTCATGACTGGCGCGCCGCAGAGTTCAAGCTGTTTAGCTTTCATGTGACAAAGTAAATTTCAATATATTGAAATTGTTATTTAAGTAGAGTGCACGTGGAGTCCAGGCGAATGAAGCGGCAACTACCAGCTGTTGTCAACCCCTCCAAGTCGTCCTCGGCCCTCCTACGCCCGGTCCCTTGGCTTCCTGTAAATAGTGTCATAAATAAATTGCCGTGATTTATGTGCCAGCCACCAGAGATAGAGAGCCCCAGCAAGGGGGCGGGGCAGGGGGAATAATGACAACAATAACAACAAAGTCATGCTAACAAATTGCATTTTAAAATGCAACCCAAGCGATTTCCTAACAAGAGTACGAAGTACAGTTGCCGCAGCATATCGGAAGAGGCAGAGCATTAGCCAGTCCAATATGGCGGCGCACAGCTGACTGAGAGGCGGCAGGAGAAGGCGAGACCAGCTGTAGGTCCCGTCCAGGCCCGGTAAACGATTTAATTACAAAATAAAGTAATTTTTTATTGAATAACCGCCAAAGTTGATGGAAAATCGATTCGACGCCCACATATATACACTTACAAAAATATAGTTTCTTGTATCAAGTTCCTCTTACCTTTATTAAAATCTTGCGCTATTTTATGTAATCTGTTTAAAAATTGGAATATTAATTTAGACCCATTAGGAGGCCAACTTAAAAGAGACTGGTGGGACTTATTGTTTAATTGTTTATATGCATATATTTTTATTGTTGAGCTTTCTTAATTTATTATCTTCTGATTAATGACGGTGGGCCTATATGATAAATAACTGAAATCGAGCAAAGTAATGCTTAGTTCTCTGTGGTAGAAGTGTACTTGCCACACTCGGATTTGCTCGAAGAAAAAAATACTTTAAAACCTATTTGGAAAAAAACAATGCAACTCATACAAATTTTATTTTATCACTACTTTTAGTTGCGTTACTTTTATTAAGATATTACTACTGTTTTCAATTTTATTTGTTGTGTACATATGTATGAATGCTGATAGTAATAGTCTTTATGGATTAAAAACTAGTCGATTTGTAGTTTCGGTTTGATGGGGGTCTCTTCCTCTAAGAGGAGTCCCTCGCCAACAATTTATATTTCCGAGTGGTAAAATTTTTTGTGTGTGATATTCAGTGTATTTTCAGAAGAATGAGAAGACTCGATGGGTTCTTCCTTTGTGGTCTATTAAATAACTTTTAAGAACATTCAATTATTCCCTTATCTTTCCAACAATTTGAATGTTCTTTTTGTATATCCCTTTGTTTTTTCTGTGCTTTTTTAAATTACAGTTGCCTGTTTCGATTAGCCTATGGTATTTGCAATTGCATCATCGATTTAATTACAAATTAATTGCTTTATCATTGGCAACCGATTGGCCGTCATTCAGAACAGACACTGCGATGGCATGGCCTCGATGTGCCGCGCCACAAGCCCATGCCCTGTCATCCCGCCCCGCTCCGATTTCCATGGACGCCACCATCCATTTAACTAAGGCCTTGGTCAGGTCATCAAGCGAATCGCTGGCAGCTGCCGTTTATTTTTACATTTCGCGCTGGGGCTGCATTACTTTGTAATTATTGCGCAAATGGTTTGTTTGCATATTGATTACAGCTGCAAAAAGCCAAGCACTGGTCACTCTGCCAACTCATGCCAACCCATGCCCGGGGTTCGGGGTGGTCAGTAGCCGCAGAGCAGGATGAAGGCGTGAGCCAGACAGGCACTGGCCACACAGGGACTGAGGCGTTCTCCAATCCTTGCCAACTTCCAGAAGGTGCCCTTCCAACTATAGTGAAATCGAGTAAAGTAATGCTACTTTCTCTGCGGTTGAAGTGTACTTACCCCACTCGGTTCTGGTCGAGAAGTTGGGGTAGTATAGACCGAAGATAAGTACAGGTGCAAATGAGCAGGAGCACAAGCGTTATCATTTTCGATAGGCTGAAGAGTACCGGACACATCAACGTCATTATCGATTAAACGATTAAGGATCTTCTAGATTTTAGATTTATATCTCATAGTCGAGTCACTCCGCCTTACAGTTCTTTCTTAATTTAATATAGTAAGAATCATGTCCGTTGTATTCAATTAGAGAACAATCTTGATCAATAGATATCGCTTTATATCCTGGTTGGAGCGTGTAATAAAACTGTCTTTTAGCTTAAATTTCTTCCAGCCTTTTTAATCGCTTTTGAATGCATTTCCTCGGTTTTCGTTGTTAAGTAAATATTTCGGTCCGCACTCCGTCAACATCCCATTGAAAACACCACTGTCTACATTTGGTGTCCTGACAGTCGGTGTCTTTTGTAATTTTTATGGTTTATTATATTTTCATGCAACCGCCCACATACACGCAGGACAAAGCAGTCGATGCAATCGTGCCAGCCACGTCCATTTTGTTCTTCATTTCATGGAACCGCTCCGACGGCTGTTTTTTTTTTAACACCAGGTTACTATGGACAAAAAATAAGTATTTTTTGTAAAATCTATGGTATTTTAGATTTATAGTCTAGGGCTTGTAAATTAGAAAGGGAAAAAGGAAAAGTTAAAAAAAAAGGATACACGAAAGATATTTTTATTTCTTTACTAACAAGACTTTCTTTGCACAAGATTAGAAACGTTTGTTCCTAGTTTGCATGCGTATCAATCTATATAAATCGGTGAAAAAATTTAAATTTCCCATAGTGCAGTCTAGGATCGAGACCTTTATATGTCCGCAGGGCGCAGGACCTCACTGGCTCCTTTGTCGCTGCTGCAGTCGGTGTGGCTACTGGCCAATGCAATTGGCGGTGCAAATTCCATTATACGTAAATTTGCCACTGCTCAGACCAGGCAATTTCCCTTAATTTAATTCTAGTAGCAAAGCAACCACAAGGAGACGGGCGGCAATATGAGTGGCGGGTAGTGGCTCGGCAAGTCAATCAATCTGGCCAGCTAGGGCGGCAATACCTAAGGCCATGATTCTTTATTCTAAGCAATGTTTACTGTTTGAGTTAAATCTAGCCCGGTTCGAAAAAATAAAAAAATTTTAAAAGTAACTAAAGCTAAGTAATGCTACCCCGTGATAACTTAAGACAAACAGAAAGTAAATAAATACTTAAATTAGCAAGAAAGGAAGCTATCTTCGCCAAGCCAAAGTTTATTTAACATTGCACATAATAACGAAAATAAAATTAAGTTATAGTGCTTTAAAACTAACGAAAATCGGCTAGTTTCGCCCGATCGTTCCTATGCCAGCTGTAAGATATGGTGGTCTGATTTGAATGAAATATAATGTTTATTTCCTACACTTTAATTTAAAAGATGCTACAAGAAAGTAGCAATGCGTTGCAAACTTCTGACTGAAATTAGAAGGGTATATTTAGGGTATATTTACTCTTAAGGGTATATTTACTTAATCAAAACTGTACCTCCTTTACTACTTTGAGAAAAAAAATCAAAAGTGTGTACTGATTTTGCAATTAGAACGACTCGAACCCATGTTTCCGGGTTAAGCGACGCGACCAACGATTTAACTGTAAGTGAGAGTGAGGTAGAGTGCCATTTTTCTGCTTTATATTATTATTTATTATTATTATATATATATAGTATTGTTGTAATTTATTATTAATTATCGGATAATTAACTTGGGAATTGATAAGCAATAAAATAGCAACCTTTTATCTCCATCTCGCCCGCACTAGTACTCACTTCAGTTATTTAAAGAAAAGGTGTAAATTTTAATTCATTTTTTCGGAATGATTTTTTACAAATTTAAAACCAGATATTTAGAAATTAAACATGTATTATTATTATAGCAACATTTTTAAGATTTGTTTTCAATTAATCAATGTATTCAATTAATCTTTGTTTTTGTGTTTTTAATTTTTTATTTAAAATCTAAGTTTTCAGCCAGGACAAAGTAAAAGAATTCAAAGCGTGCATGCAGAAGTACGTGGAGCAGCAGAGCCAGAAGTATGCCCACGTCAAGTAGCATTTTGCAGAAGTTCCTCAGCAACAGAGTCGCCTTCGAAAGATCCACCAAGCTGGGTCTCGTGGTACGCGGCAACGTTAAGATGTCGAAGGGCCCACGCAGAAGTCAAGTCCTAACAGAACGCAAACAAATTCAGTTTTTTTCTGTATTTAAATTTTTTTAAATCGAGCACAACCTTTTCCGACAACGTTTGATGAACGACTGTCAAAATATCGTCCTCAATTCAGGGTAGCTTTCTCGATATAATTGTATCATGTTTTAGCAACCGAGGTTTTGAACTAGGGCGATACAATATGAAACTAAACAAATTTTTGTTGTGTTGCTTTAATTTTAGCTTTCCTACTTCAGTTTTACATGTTTCCTTAACTGGACAGCATGGCATCAAGCTTCAATTTATGAAGTCCAACTGAAAAACCGCCTGAGAACGAGTCACAGCGCTGTCTAGCCTGTGACGAGCCTGAGATACAGCTTAAATATATTTTGTACAGAGATCTGAAGAAACAACTAAATGTGAGTATAACAATATCGCTATCTAGCCCTTTGCTGAGGGTAACATAAATTATATGTAAGTCAATATAAACAAAATAACCACATTTATCGACAATAAAAAAAAAAAAAAAGTAAGATCTTCGTACAAGTCAGGTATGAATAATACACTCCAACCAACCATCCATCCGGATAAAATCTTTAGGATGGAGACGGTTGGGAGGACCATAAAAATGCGTGCGAAGGAAAAATCTACACTAAGGTCCAGCGTGTTTCGAGACGAGGATCAGAAGCCCAAGACTGAAGTTCCCGGGAAGCGGCCATGCCCGCCACGAAAGCAGACGGGGAAGAAGACAAAGGAGGAGAGGACCATTGAGAAGTTCCGGAACATCGATTTCTTCGGCCATCGCGACTCGAGCAACGTACTGACGGTCCAGAACCTCGAGTTTCCGGACGCCAACGTCGAGCGTACTCAACTGAGCAAGCGCGACGAGTGTGGCAGGAGCGTGATCCGTCTCAAGGGCCGCGACTTCACCAGCTCGAGCAACTCCCACTTCCGGGACGGGGTCGAGACCGTTAAGATCAAGGAGACCAGCTGCTCCTCGCCCAGTACGTCGCAGAGACGGCACACCGACGGTCACCAGACGCCAGATATGAGCTATAAGAGGTCCTTGATAGCGCCGGGGTCGGAGGAGCTGGTTGACTCGGTGCACGAGCCCTCCACCCATCCGCCCAACTTCAAGGGCGAGGAGTGGAAGCGCCCGTGCTCGGCCAGCTTCGTGGCTGGAGCTCCACGGCCCCGCATCGGCCGCTGCCCGAAGGACTACGAGCAGCTGGCCAAGCTGACGCCGGCGCGCCAGAAGTTCTTCCTCACGCAGGACCCGCGCAAGACCCACTGTCTGGTCAATCCGGTGGCGCTGCGCCACAAGCCGCTGACGAAGCAGGAGGAGTTCAGCCTGATTAGCAAGCTGGTCAAGCACGGCGACAATCTCTGTGCCAGCACCGGCTCGGAGACCTCTGAGACGCACATCTGCGAGGTGATCGACCTGCAGAACCCGCTGGGCCTGGACTTCCACGGCATGGACTACAAGACGACCTACGAGCAGGACGAGATTGAGCAGCAGAATGCCCTGACCTTCTGGCGCGTCCAGCGCTACATGGCGCGGCGCAAGGCGAAGAAGAACACCAAGGTCAAGGTGGAGGCGGAGCTCAAGGAGGAGCGTCTGGCGGTGCCGCAGCGCTTCAACACCAAGATCAAGGATATGCCCGTGGAGGAGCCGTCGCCGCCGCGATCGCCTCGCCTCGTGCACCTGTACCGCAGCCCGGACAAACCGGCCAACAAGCGCAAGATCGAGGAGGAGGGCCGGCGACGGGCGGCGCGCTACAAGGACATATACTTGCGGAAGAAGCAGCGCGAGGAGGAGGAGCTCCAGGAGCGACGCAAGCACGAGATAGCCGTCAAGGAAATGGAGGGCCGGACCGTGGCCGAGAAGGACCTCCGTGACGACGTGGCCGTCATCGACGATGCCATCGAGCGCAGCTTCCGGAAGCATGTGACGCTCAAGCCCATCATCCGGAAGCGAAAGGTCTTCCCCAAGACGCTGACGGAGACGGAGCGCCTGAAGGCGATCATGCACCGCGAGGACTGTGTGCGCCGCGACAAGGCCCGGGTCACCCAGCAGTTCTTCCTGGAGCGCACCGGCAAGCTCAAGTACCTGCCGGACGCGGAGCAGAAGCTGCGCTGCGACGAGAGCATCGAGGGCAGCGTGGGCTCCACGCCCAGCGAGCAGAGCAGCGACGACGAGGACTACCTGCAGGTGGGCAAGATCGGCGACAAGTTCCAGCTGCGTGGCTTCCACTTCAAGCACGGCGACGGCCTCCGGGGCAAGCTGCATCGCCACCAGATCATGCAGGGACAGCGCACGGTGAAGGGCTGCCTCACGCGGGACGATTGGCTGGCTCAGTTGGTGCCGCACAGGGAGCCCATCAAGCTGGACGTGGAGCGTGGCATCGTCAAGGTGTGTAGCCCCTGATCTCATTTTTACTGCGAGCTCTAATCCTGTATTTTACATAAAAGGTTCTTGATCCCGACGATCCCAACCTGGACCTCTTCCCCCCCGAGCCGCTGCTCATGAGGCGGAAGGAGCGCAAGAGTGCCGTGAGAGAGTTCATCGACCAGCGTCTGGGTCTCCACTACCACCGGCGACTCCGCAAGAACCTCAAGCTGGTCAAGCCGAAGCCGGCCTACAACGTGCGCAAGTTCAATCTTATTCGCTACGTGTTTCCCGAGAAGGTGCTGGTGCCCGACGACCGTGCCGTGCCGGTGGAGGAGATGGAGGTGCTCGACTCCACCAAGGTGAATACCACGCTGGAGTACCTTGACCTCAAGCAGCAGCTGGCCAAGTCGAAGCGGCACAAGAAGAAGCTGGCCCGCATGCAGTTGCTCGGCCTTCCCTGCATCGAGAAGGAGCAGTTACGGGCGGCCGATCCCTGTCTGGAGGTGGAGGAGAACCTGGACGTGGATTGGGTGCCCGTGCCTGAGCCTCCCTACGACGAGGGCGGGGCCCATGAGCGCTTGGAGGCTGGCTGCGACCGGGCGCCAGCCCGCCTTCAAGGCTTCACACGACCGCCGGTCATTGCTCGAGCTCCTGCTGCCCCCCAGGAATCCGGCACTGGGAAACGATTCCCCGCGGGCGGCGAGAGCCAGCCGGCACGGTATCGGGGTAACATGCCAGCTCCCCAGGAACGCGAGAAGACCCTGACCATACATCCGCGGCGGAAGCGCGACTATGCTAACGAGCGAATTCCGTCGGCCATCTTCAACCAGGTGCTGCAGAATTCACCCATTCCCCTGCTGGAGCAGCCGGAGCCGGAGAAGCTCCGCTTCGCCAATGTGCGGACCAAGAAGCGTCCGTACACGGACATATTCGAGGCGCGTCACCACCACGACCACTGGGCTCCGACGCAGGTGAAGAGTGTGCATGTGCAGTACCAGCCCAAGACCGTGCGTCCGGAAATCACCAAGGTGGCCAAAAAGGTCCCGAGGGCGGTGCACAAGTTTGAGCGGGCCAACCCGCCCAGCAGCAAGTACGTGGACAGGGACCTGACCATGCCCAGCTACGACTTTGACCAGATGATAGCCGAGCACCTGGCCGCTACCCGCACCGACAACAAGGAGGCTGCCGGCGAGGTGGTGCAAAACCTCTGCCGGCCCTACGACTTTGTATTCCACTCTCGGGACCCCGAGGAGCTGGCCAAGCTGGATTTTCCCGGACGAAAGCAGTACCTAGAGCTACTGCGAGAGACCCGCGAAGCCATCTACGAGACGAAGGACATCGAGCCGGGCGAGGAGCGACTGCTGGTGGACCGTCGGGCGGTTGTGGCCGATCTGGAAGAGGACCTAAAGAGCATCGAGAACTGCCTGAGCTCCTTGAGCAGCTCCGCCTGCACGGATCTGTCCAACGACAGCGGCAGCTACATGGTGATCGAGGACAAGACCAAGCTGCCCCTGGACTACATCCGAAAGCCATTGGTGCCGTTCGAGGAGATGCGTCGCGCCCGCTTCCACGCCGCGGTGATTGATGTGAACGCCGAGGACGAGGATCCCTACCGCATGCTGCCCTTCTCGGGCCAGCACAAGGAGCAGGCGGACATGTTGGGGCCCAAGGATACGTTTTTTACCTTCGGTACGCGGCTGCGAAACAGCCTTCGCCTGCGCCTGGAGGTGCCGGTACCGGACGTGCGCAAGACCCTCCTCGGACCCGGGAATCGCAAGTACTACGGGGCTGTGATTACGGACCTCGACGAGAACTACATCGAGGAGCTGAAGAGCCGCGCCACCATCAAGTCGTTTAAGTTCAAGACCAGCATCCAGCTGCTGAAGGACGCGATGCGGCTAAAGTACGAGTCCCTTCTGATCCAGGGCCAAATGGTGCGCACAAAGATCTACGACCGGATGAACGAGCGCCACTGGGTGGACATGAAGAACACGAAGAACCTGTACGAGGCCCTCTTCGCCAAGTGGAAGAAGAAGGAGTACAACGCGGCAATGACGATGGTGTACCAAGTAAAGTCGTACTACGAGACCACGGACAAACTGAAGCAGGAGTACCGCGACCTGGAGCGCGAGCTGATGATGCTCAACATGGACATTGTGTTCATCGAGGGCCACTGGATCCGCTGCATCATGCTGCAGAACTTCCATTACCTGATGGGCGACCAGGACTGGCGCGCCGAGCACGACTGGATCCATCTGGTGCCGAAGGGAAAGCGTCACGCCAGCGACATCGAAGGCTCCGAGGAGCAGGAGCCCGAGGCTCCAGAAGATGGCGATGAGGAGCACATGGAGCTGGAGCCGTACGACCAATCGATTGCCAGGCGCACCATCGTTAATATCCGCGTGCGGGACAAGGACGATGCCTGGGCCATTCGCGCCTTCTACTACGACGTTTATATGCAGAAGACGCACCCGATCCTACAGGTATTCCCCGATGCAGACTCCTTCCTGCTCGGCCTCAATAACCTGAAGAACAAGACCTTCATGCTGCTGCTGGAGATGCACTTCACGCTCTCCATTCACACCGAGCTGCAGGGCCGCCTGGAGACCTTCATCGATTGGTGCACCAAGGACCTCAAGGAGAAGCAGGAGTACGTCGCTCGCAAGTCGGCCAAGAAGTTCTTTATGGAGGACCGCGCCCTCGAGATGGAGCAGAGGGTCCACCAGTATCTGGGCAAGCCCATTGAGGAGACCATTGCGGACGAGGACTTCAACAAGCATCGCGCCGTGCTGGCCGAGGTGTGGCGTCGCGTGGTCCCCGACTCTGTGCGGGGCACAAGCGACGTCCTGCCCAGCACCGCCGACATGGTGGCCGCTATCAGCGACGTGGTCATGGAGATCCTGTCCAAGTTCGAGCACCTGGACATTGAGAAGGTCCGCTCCGTGGAGGCCACTCTGCGCAAGAGGCGACGCTACCGCGAGAAGCTATCGGCCCAGGCCTACCAGGTGGAGCGTCGCATCGACATGGAGATGAAGAAAGTGCGTCGCAACCTCGAGCCGCCCTACAAGAAGCCCAAGCGGGAGGGCCGCCTGCCCAGGCTCTACCTCAAAAAGCGGGTGATTCCGGAGGAGAAGGAGGTCTTCGTGATCTCCGAGCACACGAAGAACTTCGTGCGGGCCTTCCGAGAGGACGGTTACACCGGCGACCAAATCACGCACACCTCCCTGCTGACTGTGGACAACATGCAGGAGCAGATCGTGCCCTTCTACTTCGACCACTTCCTCAAGATCAACGGTTACACGCCCAACTATAACTTCAGGACCAATGTGGACATACGCGATGGGAACGAGTTTAGCCGTCTGAAGGTGCGCGAGGTCATACCGGATGTCCTGGCCAGGCTGGAGACCTTGGAGACGTTGCAGAAGAAGGTCATGGAGGAGAACATCCAGCGCAACCCGAAGATGTACGAGAATGTCATATAATGAGGCCAAGCTACCTTACAGAGTTAGCAGGTTAAGAACACGTTTTAGCCAATGCGAAGTTGCTGAGATTTCCTATTTACTAAATTTTTGGTGGCACATTTAAAAACTAATTCCTATAAATAAATTACTTAAAGTTTATTTTACGATATAAAATGGACTGTTATCATTTATTAAATAACTATTATTATGTGATGTGTACCTCTGTTTAGCATTTATCGAAGTAGCATTCCTAGTTTGTGTTTCACTTTTAATGTTCCAAGATGATTATAAGTGTGAGACCATACACCAAAATAAAAACTTGTAAGAAATCGACAAAAAACTTATTATCGCTGTGAGAATAGACTCAACAATTAAAATACATTATTTAATACCAAAATGCAGTAGAAGTTACTTCTTTCCTCTGCTATATATACTTAAAAAGTTTGTTTTTAGATTTTCCAACTTTCTGTTCCCTTTTATTCTTTATGAAATCTGGCGAACTTTGCTCGAGAAGCTTTCACTTTAGGCGCAGCTGACGCTTTTCCCTTTTTCTTTAAACTTACTCCGCTGGAACTGCTTCTCCTGCGCTTCCCTGCATCGTTTTTCTGGAATGTTGTTGTCCTCCTAACGCCGTTCTGCTTGTTTGCCTTGACAGCAGCTGCAGCGGTAATTTTCATTTTCTACCTGATGTCCTACTTCATTGCCACCTGAACAGCACTCCCTCTCGTCTTTTCCCCCTACAGGGCATAAAACTAGCTTTTCTGTTATATTTGCACATAAATCACAAAAGTTTTTTCTATTTTTTTCGTACCTTCTCTTGTCCTGTATAGATGGGCGGAAAAAACACTATGTAGATGGGTCTGTACATCTCTGGAAAAGTGTGATTCGTGCCACTGACAGATGTCACTTACCATTCTTTAATTTCGTTTTTTTTTATGTATTAAAATTGCTCCTACCGATAAGCCCGAAAAACCGCATTGTGTTCCTCCATTTCGAAACACTTTTTAAACGAATTGCGTACAAAGGCAAATCACAGACACTTTGCCCAGCAACGAAGCCCGACCTTCAGTAGTCCGTACCCCGAATCCATTAGCAGCTAATGAAGCATTAAAAAGTGACAAAAAAATAAAGGCAGAGGGAAATATTCTTAGCGCCATATTTCCAAGGAGCTCAAAAAGCACAGCGCGGAATGGAACAGAAAAATAAAGTAGAGAGCAAGCAGGGCAGAATAAAGGAAAAGCTGAGTGAGCCAAGTGAAAAATGCGTCAGGCTGGAGCGATGGATGACTGGATGACTGGATGACTGGATGCCTGGATGAGTGCTTCTCGGGGACCAGAGAGTGCGGAGTGGAGGCGGGGGCGCTGAAATATAAAGGAATCACGAATTAAATACCTTTTAGCAATTAATCTGCTTAGCTAATGGACGTTTTCTGTGTAGACTCAACGACATCTGCTGGCGGGCGCGCAGCGCTGGGGGAGGATTTACATTAGGCTTACGGGCCGGCCGGCTGACCAGTCAATGGAATCCTCATCGAATGGCTACTCTATCCGATGGCCGTCTAATTCATTCAATAAACGCGCCGCGCCGGCTATTGATTCCAGCTGAATCCTGGATAAACACCATCCATCCGATGGCTCCTCGCCCTGCCCGCCAGTCTGGGCTCTCACCACTTGTAGGTTTGCCTTTTGACCATTGAACTACCATGGAATTTCATTTATCTATTGGCTCTTTTTAATTGACGACGCCAGTTGATTTTTAATTTCACTTCAGATTCTATCACATTTGATTTGCTTTTATTGAGACCACTTTACGTAATTAAGCTATACATGTCAAAGTTCAGAGCTCACTTAAGTAAAGCAGACATTCCTCATACGTAGACATGGGTCAGCTATCGCTTATGGTGGGCGTATGCATAAATGATGTTGTAGTGTGTGTAAAATGGGAAAAGATTGCTTCGCTGTCCATATAAATTCCCACTCTTTGACTCACAAAGTTTCGACCATATCCTGACCGAAAGTCTGCCCTCTTTTATGTTTTTCAAATTTTTCTTTTCATATTTCTTCTTCTGTATTATAATTTTTAACAGTCTGTTTTAATCATCAAGTAATTTTATGCTTGCTTAATGTAAACACAAGTCCTTGAAAATAACTTTTTTTTACATCCATTCTATTAGAAAAAGTTTTCTGCAATTTTCTTAAATAGCGTAATCGAGTACCAAAAAAAAAAAACTATCTCTCCGTCCTGGACTCCAAAAAAGCGTACGAATTCCAAAGTTTTTCCTCTGGATGTAATCAATTTCGGTCCTTTTACTTTTTCCCTATCGCTTTACCATTATTTGTATTTTCGCCTGACGTGTGTTCATTTGTAACATTTGCAGGGCTCCTGCTGTTTTATTTATGTGGCAGGTTATCATATATTTTATGGCATTATATATTGAACATATACTTATGTTGCATAACATCCGGGTCAGAGCAGGCCCTGGAGTGGCAGGCAGATCCAGGCTCGGGCCGAGTCGCATAATGATAAATCATGCCTCGGCCTCATACTCGTTGCGGCTGTCATAAACAAGAACATTTGATTGAAATGATGCTTCGGTGGCCGCAGGGGCAGGGACAGGGGACTCGCCGGAGCGGTGGCTGTTCACCTGACACATTCTTCCGCCGGAGACTCCCTCCGGTCGGCTCTTTTTTTTCGCCTCGTCCATTAAAGTTTCTCCACTTCCCAGCCAAATGATTCAGATAAGTGAAATTAACTTTTTGCCATTTCAATTATTTTCATTTCTCCCTTTGTTATACGCGTTTGGCGAACTCGCATGCCTGGGTTGATTATTTTATTGAAACTGTCTGTCAATCAGAGGCCGGCCACACCCACTCAGCCTTTGTCTCTTAAAAAAAATGCGGTTTTGATGGTAAATAACTTTACTTATTTTTCGTACAGATTCACGAAATGCCTTTGCCGCAGAATATCGTTCATCAGTTGATTGATATTAATAATAAACTAAATCAATAAAGTCGCACGGAAGCATCCAGTTAAAGTGTAGATAATATCACTACATTAAATGATGTTTGATTACGCCGATCCTGATCATAAATCTATGTCCTACTTAGCGATTATGCGAGTTAGAAACCGCCTTTGGGGGTTATACGATTTGTTCCCCTATAGATAACCCCCAACAAAAAAATATATATCACTTTGCTCTTGTATTATCAATACAAATATCAAAACTAATAACTACCGAAATTAACGGATTAGAGAAGCGTCTTTCCATTAAGTGGGAGCGATTGCAGTTACTAATAAAACTAACAAATTGGTGTTCTCTATATTAAGGAATAATTTTCGCTCGATCACACATTACCACAAAATTAAATTAAATTTTATATAGAACAAAGCAATAGTAATAAATATATTCCAATTTAAATTTATTAAAATTAATTTTCAGGCTCTGCTTCGAATGTGTCTTTTTGTGAATTTTCCAATCTCTTAGCCCTATCTGTAAGTAAACAAGAAGGAAAGCTAACTTCGGCAAGCCGATGTTCTTATACCCTTGCAGATCAATTTAAGAAATTTTAAATGTATTGCTATAATTCAAATAAAGGATCATATATCAAGCTTTAATCCTTAAAAATCCTAATATCAAGCTTTAATCTTTAAAAACAACGAAAAACGGCTAATTTGGACCGATCTATAGTACTATAGGATATACTAACTGCATTGGAAACAAGACTCGCCTAAACACAATACACAACACCAATTCCTGCATTGATATTAATGTTTAACATAAACAAATAAGATGAAAAAATCGAATTATTTTAGTCCTCCATCACCTAAATAACATCACCAGCCATCAGTCCAATAGGATATATGCCATATTATAACGATTTCGAATATATGAAATGGTGTTGTGTACTTTCTGGTTCATGGGGAACTCCATCCTGCGTTTTCCATTCACTTATGAAATCCAATATTAATTAATATTTTTTCTAATTTGTGAAGACCATTGGGGATATTTTACGCAGAGTAAGTAAATTACATAAAGTAGCTATGCTTTAGTACAATGTACAATCAACAATCGTTCAGTAACATTACTTATGTATGTATAATAACTTTGGATTATTAAAAAAAAAACTTTTATAAATAACAAATGTCAACAAACATAATTTTAATTTAAGACTGTGAATAGTTTAAAATTAAAATTCTGTTTGTCGCGTTAGTGATTATTCTGAAGGCTTGGTGCAGATGAGTATAAAATGTATACTTTCCTAGTATCAAATTAATAAGCATCTTATTAAGAAATTTTTCATACTCAAGAGTATAGAATTCATGTAACAATCGTATAGGTTCTATGATGATTTTTTTTTGGGTGCAGGGTCTACTTTAAACGTTCATTATTAAATTTTGTAATATACTTTATGTAATTTCTTTTTTCCGATTTTATGTTCTGTGTAGCCTGAATATCTTTGCATTCTTCATTTCTCTTTTTGATCGAATACTTTATTAAAGTGAAAATGAAATGAAATGAAATAAAATAGTTGCCTCTTGATATATTCAGAAATCCCCACAGCGATTTTTATGATGCAACAGGATTGGGATAGGAGGTGGGTTATTGTAACATTCAGCCTGTGACTGACTGCCACATATACAGAAAAATGTACATACGATTGTACGTGTGAGCGAGCAGTGCGTTTGTTATTAAATAAATTGACTGACACACACGCTCGCACACAGAGCCACAATTGTCCAGTCAGTCACATCTGAGTCGAGTCGAGTTGAGTCGAGTTCAGGCGCTGGCGCTGGATGTGTTCCTGGCCCTGGCCCTGGCTATTTCATCATGTCATGAAAATTGTATGGAAATTTAATTGAAAACATAAGCCAAGGATAACAGGCCAAAAAGGACAGGCAATCACATACCCGCTCGCCCACCGAGCAAAATGGCGGCCAGGACGAGCTTAACAACTATGGCCGCCAGCTGTCTCATCTCCGTCACTCCCTTCGGCCCTTCGGCCCTTCTCATTGTTGCCTGGCGTGCACAGGAAGTGTACGAAATGATATAAATAAATAAACAAACTACAAGATAAAGCTATTTGCAATTTGATTGTCAATTTCCATGAGCGCTAGGACGGCAGGAGAGGGCTCGGCTGTGGGAAAAGTTGAGGCGGGATTGTCAGGATGTTTCCGCCGCAAAAGCGAAACTTTTTCCCTGTGAGCTTCGGTTCATCTGTCAGTGGTTGAAGTCACATACTCATTGATGCAGTCAATCAAATTTCATAAGTGATTTTTGTTCTGCCAAGGAAACTTCGTTGCCATTCTGTTCATTTTCATTTACATTTTTCGGTTGATTGACTCGACCGTCCATTTCGATTTAGCATCCGAATTACCTTCAAGTCAAAGTTTAATTGAATTTTATTATTGTTTTTATTTATTTTTTCCCCATTACCTCCTATCTCAACATTTTCCGCACAATTAAAGCCTAGCGCCAAATTATGAAGGACTTTGAGACCACCCCCGACAGCACCCCCTGCCATTTACACTCCCCCCAGCCGGCACTCATCCTAATGATCCACTTCAAAAGCCAGCAACCTCGTCGACCCATCGGTAGCCGCTAGAAAAGTGAAACCTAATTAAAAACCGCTTAATGCTGCAAGAACTCACTGGGCTCGGGCTTATTTCATAATCCAAATAAAGTTTCAATTAATTTAGCCAGCGAAAAATACTTTTTTCGGACCCCCTATTATTTTATACAAAAAAGGAGTAAGCTTTCCTAAAGCCTTTAAGACGGTTTAAAAAAATCTGGTAGTTGGTGTATGTTTTACAAAATATTCACAGAATTTTCTATAAGCAATATCCTAACTACAAGTAATAAATGTACTACATTATTTTATTTGTAACAAGACAGATTCTAATTAACATTCAAAGACGATAACGCCTCATTCCACAGAAAGTGGCTCTTTTAATACATTATAAACCAATTTTGACTCCTAATTAACAGACCCTAGGAGGAAACTAGGGTAGAACCTTTTTAAAATTATTTTGGGAAGCACACAGAAGGGGAAAACATAAGTGTTTGTGAACTGTTCTTGTTCAAGTGATCCTATGCTAAGCCAACGTCGAGCCAACGAAAAAAAATATCAGAGAATCATGACTCAGAGTTGTTTTTATGTATATGAGTTTTCGATGTTGTTGTCTGATGCCTCCGTGGAGCGATGGGTAGTGTGCTGGGCTATAAATGTGTTGGTCAGTCCGAATTGTAACCCATAAAACGGTTTGTTGAATAGGTATTCATGATAGGGTTGATGATTTGAGTACCCATGAAAAGGGAAATTATGTGGATACCTTGAAAGATTTTCATTAATTTAAGTTCATATTTTGTGAAAAAAAAATCAAATTGAGGACCTTTTGAAACATTTTTAAAAACTTTTAACTGAAACTTAGGTCTAGTTATAGTTCAAATCGTTTTCAGGCTATATGAAAATGATAACAAGGTCAGCTCCTTTATTTTAAATATCTAAATTTTTATTTAGTTAAAATAAATTAAACTAAAAAGTTGTTTTGTTTTTAGAAATGTTGAAAGTATTCTTAATAGTATTTATATATTATAAATACATCCATTTAACATTTAATTTGAACCTAGTTTGACTAAGTAAACCAACCAACTAGAATGGGTACACCTATATAAATACCCTATTCATGGGTAGCCTTATCTCTAGGCCACGGTAAACGATGTGGTTTCGATTGACTCTATATGCGGACATTTGAAAATAAGTTGAAATTTAAATATAACATTTTGGGCTGGCATTATATAAATAAATTTAAAATGTACATTCTAACTTTTTCCCTTGCATTTTGTAAATATCTTCAGACCTCAGACTGTCTGCGCCTTCAAGCAGAAATGTCTCTGAACTGGACTCATCTCGTCTAAGTGATAGCGATTTCTGGTTAGGGCTGACAGTTGCCGTTTGCCATTTGCCCGTCTGCTGCGTTCTGCCTTTGCAGCTCTGCAGGCCAACTTAATAAATGGCTGACATTTGCGGCGTCCGTCTCACCCCACTCGGCGCTGCAGCCCGGCGTTTTTCCAGCTTTTGTTTCGTAATATAGCGTTACATTCTGCGGGCGCTGCTCCCACACAGTCGTCCGCGAGCGTTTACAAATAATTCCGCTGGCTTCCGGTCCCCCGGCGCACTCTGGCTGTCAGCAGCCAAAAAGTATGCTCATATATTAAAAAGGATTCCCTTGGTCTCGAGAGTGACTGCCGCCCGGCTGACTGGGGCCCCTCCCTTCGACTGTTTAATAACCAAAACCCCAACGCAAATACCGAACGGAGTCCGATGCGGGGGAAATTTGTTGCGTTCTCCGGCGAGAGAATAACGGTGGACCCACATTTCTTTTATTTATCGGTTGGCGCGACGCGGTCTGGACCATGCATCGCAGTTATATAAAAAATCGCACATCCGCACAAACACTCAAATCACACAAATATATATTTATGTATATCCCTCACTCAGATCCGTTTAGCTCGGTCGCGTTTCCGTTGCAACTTTTTGTTGTTCGATTTTCGCGTCCTTTCGTGAAATTTTTTCAGCTCTAGGGAAACTGGTAAAACTGGAGGGAGAGTGGTTGCTCTTTGGACTTACGAAATATGCTCGAGTGGTTTATAATTTTTGCTGCCAAATATTTTTTTGCCGGTCTGCGCCGACGGTGCCGTGGGGTTAATGCCATGCCACATGAGTTCAGGCCGGGATGCGTTTTGGGTTCGGAATAGCTGTTGAAACGAGTTGACAATTGGCGGGTCGAAAGGGCCATCATTTGTCTGCGTGCTCGGCTTGGGTTTTATATTCGCAGACGTCGGTGTCGTGACGGCGGAGTATCATTTATGGAGGTATTTAAATTTCCAAGTGCTTTTTAATGAAGCGTAACGGGGCTTCCCTCATGTGTATCATGATTATGGCGAATAAATATTAAAGATGGTTAGTTCTTAAGGGTTTGGTATATTGAATCTCATTAGTTTGATATTTATTTAATTCTACTTATCTGTACTGAAATAAGGAATATTATTTTGAAATTATCAGGAGTGCCCCACAATTCTTTTGGGGTCTCAAATCAATTTAAATGTTCTCCAAAAGCATGCTTTCAAATATTACAAGTCTCAGAAGAAAGCCAATTTGAGACGTTTGGGAAGATTTGCACTTCGTATTCGGTCAAAAAATTCCTTGGCACTTCTTAGTATTTGATCACTTAATTCTGCCTTAAAATCTAATTACGATTTAGGGTGCTCGGATCGAAAACTGGTCTTTACTCTAAATTTGGTAAAATAATGTTGCTGTCTATTTATAAAATATTTATTTTCAATCTATACTAAGCTCTTTCCTTTACAATATTCATCAAGGCAACATCATTTTAAGATTTCTCTTAGCCTACAGAGGAAACTGCCATCTGGAATCCAGATTCTGGATACACTACCTTTTGGACACATTCTAAAACAAACGCCGATTGCTCACACTAACTCTACGAAAGCGACGCCACAAGAAAAACACATGTGATCTCTGCAAACACATCGACGCAGATTTTCAAAAGTATGGTATGTTGAAAAATCCAATTTTACAGGAGAAGATTATCCAGCATAGAAAATTTTTTAGCTACACTAACGATTGACAACATACATTTTTGAGAAAGTTACCTGAAAAAATACGGATATTCGCACATACTTTCGCTCGCTCTGTTTTCTGGGCTCTGCCTCAACAAAAACGAATGAAAGAATGATAATAAGGAAATAAAGAGATAGAAGCTTTGTTGTTACATACGATAAAATTGGAACTTAATGTCCATATATAGCTTGTTCAGCTGTAACATTTTATAGGATGGTGAGTAGTACCTTTTAGAACAATTTTGCATTAAAAACTCGATTTCGTAAAAGGTCGGCTTCCTATACTTTTACGAATCTGCTTCGATATTTAGTTCAAATATTGAGTTTAATCGTCAATAAATGTTTATAATCTAAACGCACCGTCTGGCCTGATAATTATCCCAAGGTTAAGCAAATGGTTGAATCGAATAACCATTAATCAATCAATTAGTAGTAAGTTCCCTATTAGAATTCAAGGTATTGCTTGACAATTTCAGAAGAAATCGAATGCAAAAACTCTGGCCATGCCCGATTGTCTAATACTCCAAAGTACTCTACTCAATTTTCTGCTGCTAGCAATTCACCAAACCATTCCACAATTTGTATTTATACAAAAATAATAATGTCAAGCGAGTCGTTGCTCTTCACTAACCAACCACCGACCGTCACAGCCATGAGTACGTACAGTACGTACTACGTAGCATCGTAAAAATACAAACATTAAAAGTCCATTACCGTTGCATACTTTTCAGCAGAAACGCGATACTTGCCCCGACTTTCGGCTCGGTCCCTTTCAACTGCTCTCTCTGCTCCTGTTCCTGCTCCCTGCTCCCTGCTCCCCTGCTCGTGCTCGAATTTGAATACATACATTTATTTGACAATTTCAGTTTATTTTTGTGAGTGCCCGACCAGACCTAACACAACTCATGAACGAATTTGCTGAAATGTTACGTATACGCCTCGACCTCGGTATGTATTTTTTTGCCCGCTCTGCAGAGTTACACATGATTGGCGCTTTCATTCGCTACATCGAAACATTTGAGGAATTTTTAAAACATGTTGTGAGGACTTCGGAAACTTTTTTCTAGCAGCAGTAAGTGTAAATGCTTCACCTGCAGCTCGATTAATTGTGTGGCTAACTATGAATAATCTAAAAGCTGCGGCTTCACTACATCTGAGAGTTGATTTCGTTAAATAACACCTCCATATGTCAGGAAGTTTTAGGTAAATTAGCCATTTGACTTTTGAGTACCATGAATTTTTGTTTTTCATTATTAATTTAACTATCACATTCGACTAGTGAAGCTTACACTTGAACTGAATTGTTAAGTGCTCTCTAAGGCTCTTTCAGTTAACATTCAAAATTTTACAACGAACTTTTTCGAGATGGAACGATTAAACGGATCCAAAGAGACCTTTCGTCCACACATGAATTTTCCAAATACATTCTCTTTAACCCCTAACTCCGAGTGGGCGGTTAAGGGCTCTTCACATGAAACTGTGTCAAATATGCACGCCTGCCATTTTTGGCACGAAACCCCTTTCGCCGGGATTTAATATCCCCTTCAAATTAGTTCGCATTTTAAATTGCCAGCTCAGTCTGCGCCAGCTCCGGCTGAGCTGCCTAAAAACGTAACAAAAGCCAGGGAAACGGCGAGGCAATTTGCGTTTGCGACCTCAGCGCTGATTATGACGACGACCAGGGCACATTAATGCTGATGAGATGTTGCCGCTAAGTAGCATTCCCAGAACCCATTTCACTCCCACTCGTGCTCCTGCTCCTATTTCCATTCCCAGGAGCAGGTAAGCCAAGGGCCGCCGCGAGGAGGAAATGGGGCACCGGTGACCCCCAACGAAACAAAAAGAATCTTAGCGGTTGCCAGGGCAGCGCCGAATTCTCTCGGCTGACTCCCTCTGACTCTCTCTTGACTTTCCAATTAAATATGCACATTCTCATTAAAAGTTTGCGCCATTAATAAACGCCAACAGGGATGTTATTTAATACGGTTAAAAAGCACGACACACGTGTGGAGTGGGCGCGCGGCGCCTCCTCGCGTGGCAGGAATCCGAGGCGGAGTGGGGTTCGCTCGCTCGCACACTGCATTAAATTAAACATGCAGACGTGGTTCAGCTTGGAGCCGGAACCTGCCCGCTCTCCTTCGCAGGGAACAAAGCTCATAAAATTTGCAAATGTAAATAATTTTCTTAACGAAATTTCCACGTTTCTGCTGTCTGGGTGTCTGCAGGACCTTCAGGTCCCCGTGTCCTGGACCACATTAAAGCTCGTCAGGAGCTGGCTGCAAATTTGTCAACTGACAGGCCACATAGAACAAGACACGACACATATGGCCGGTGCTCCCCCCGCCTTCCGCCCGGCATAAATAATAAATAATTGAAAATGTCTCACGGGAATGTTCGCTGCTTTGGCTTCGTGTGAACTTTGCCTGCCAACAACTTGTCCCTAATATTAGAGCAGGCCAAAACCGTGTCGTGTCGTGGGCTGGATGTACTCTATAAGCGGGCAGGGTATTTCCGCCATGCACTGGCTGATTCACGGCCAAGAACCTGGTTCGACTTTTGCTTAAGTATCGGTTGCTACGAGCACCCGTTCCGACTCGATTCTCTATGATAATGGTTACGGGTCGGTATCTGGGCGGTGCTCCTTTGGTGTAAGTTCTGATTCTGATTCTGATTCAGATTCGATAAGATAAGGTCGGCGTTGTAGCCCACGTAAACAATTAGCTAATATAAAAATCAGATCTCCCGTAATAAATTGCCTTGCTCGGTTTACATTACTCGGACGAGCACCTGGCTCTGGAAGGGCCTCCGGAATTCGATGAACTGCGTTCTACTTGGCGCTATATACGTGCGTTTATATATGTACTTGGGTAGTTTCCCAAACCGTCCCGAAGTCAAGCACATTAATTGCATACAACTAGGCGCTTTGATGGCAAAATGTTGACAGCTCGCTTTCTTGGCTTAGTCCGTACTTTTGCCATGGCCTGGCCCGGCTTCTTGGTCAATTCCAGCGGGAAATTAAAGTAAAAGTACGCTTTTTAGCCTCAGACATATCGTGTACGGCGCCACGCACTTCAGCCCGGCCCCGGCCATCATGGATTTGCTCAGATGTTGGGGGCGAAATTGCGGCTCATTATGTATTTATGTCAATTTCTGACTCCCCACTATACACACTCGGTGAGTGTGTGCGAGTGCTGGTGTTGGCTCTGCCGCAATGACATGTAAAACCTTTTTGCGGAGCCTACGAGAGTGTCTTCGGGGGAGTCCCCGTGGCCGGGAGCTGGGAGCTGGGAGCTGGGAACTCCCCTTTCCTACCTGGCCAACAAGCATTTAATGACTTTGGCTTGCTCTCTTTTGGGACGCATTTAGCGTGTAAATTCCAGTGTACACTGTACATTCCGGGGCCGTTACAATTTTTACTCCTTCAGCAATCGTAAAGGCGTATGTGCGGCGGGTCTGTGCGCATATTTCAGTTATTTTTATTTCAGCGTTACTTTTTATGCACTCGCACACAGGCACACCTCAATGCCGTGTATGGACACGTTTCTTACCCGGCTTTATGGGCCTGCATGTTTTTTATATTCTCGGTGATGCTGAGCGGGGCTTCTTGGGGCTGCGAGGCGGATTTCGGGTTCGGATATTGCCAAGGGATTCGCTTTGTGTGCGCCTCCAAAATGCTGATGACACCAAAAGAGAGAGGATGATAAAAATAAGTTTTTATATGGATTGTCCTTGCCCTGACATAAATCATAACCTTTCCATATGCCCAATGTCGTTTGCCAAACGCAAATCAAGCACCGGAGATGAAACTTCCCCTATGCAGAATAAGCAACGAGAGTGAAGCATTGACGAAGGTATTGAAAAAGCGAGCCGATATCAAAATAAACAAATTAATTTTAGATTAAATATCGATATATATTTGTACATTACCCAGCTGAAAAATATTCTTATACTAAAGCAACCTCAAAACTTATTTCTGTACCTTCAATTTTACATTTTAAATATTTTTGTATACTTTCAGACACATGAAGAGGCAGAATCTCGCCGGCGATGCCTATTTCGGAGATATCAGTGCCTTTAAGCTAATATTTCTTTCTAAGACTATTTGAAAATATCGAAAATTGATACATAATACATCTTTAAGGTAATGCCCTTCACTTTAAGGTAACTCCCTAATTACCATGTGCGGCATTCTCGCCGGTGTTGCGCCCCTCCCTCTCTGTAATATCTGGCCGATTAATTAATGTCACTGACATTTGTCAAGTGGAGTTTCATAATTTGCGCCTCCCCTTTTTAGCCCGTTTGTGGCGTACTCCCTGCCCCGATAGACGACAACATTAGTTTCAATAATAAATTAAGCTGGAACTCAAACACGCCTGCTTATCTTGCTACCTTGTGCGTCTGAGACTGAACTTTATTCCATTAAAGATTTATTATTTATTTATTAATATAAATCCCTTACATTTATAATTAAATCCTCTGAGGCCAGCTCTGACTGGTATAAAGTTATATTTAAATTGAATTTTATTGCCCCCTTGAATTAATACAAATGTTTGCAGCAATCTTAGTGGGCTGTTGAGATACATTCATATACATAAATCCCTCCAAGCTATAGAATACTATAAAAAACTGGTCTGTAAATAATGAATCCCATCTGCCAAGTCGATATCAACAGTTCCGAGTGTCAGCAATGGCTGATCAAAGTAAATGCCAGGTGCAGAGATCTCTTTAGCAGTAATGCACCGAATGAGTTCTCCATGTGGTGGCTCTATGATACCCCGGCTCTGTATAAGGATGTGGAGCTCATGACCCCCGTAGACTGTTATAAGCTCAAGCGGAAACTCGCCAGGAAAGTGTCTGACTATGCGGTGGAGGACGATTTCGGCATGGTCAAAGCGGTGGGTGTCATCCTAGCCGTTCTTGTCCTCTTAGTTCTTCTTCTGTGCGGAATAAAACGGCGACCCAGAACAAAAGGGCAAGCGGATGGATCACATCCAGAATCGCAGGCAGGTCCACCAGAAGCCTCTCACGTAAAAAAGAAAAAGAAGTCAAGCTTCAAGAAGTGGATGCGCGGAAGCTGTCGGGTCTGTTGTCTGCACAGTGAAGCCCAGATCCGAAGACAAGAGTTTAAGACCGAAAATCAGGTAGCTGTCCACATCGATAAAAGTCAGCAGAAGAAGGCTCAGTGGGCCAAGGCCCGGGAGCGGTATGTTCGGCGAAAGAAAGAAAAGCTGGAGCGAAGGCAAGAGAAAGAATATGATCGCATTCAGCGAATTACAACAAATTAAATAAGTTGTTTGCCAGTTAATCCCAGTTAATGCGTTCGAAATAATTCACCATACATTGTTTCAATATATTTTAGCAACCTAATAAAATTACGTTCTCACATTTATACACAGAGAATTCAGTCTCTCATTTTTCTTTTCGTTTACTTTTGATTAATTCTTACTTAATTCGTATTATCAAGTTACTTTCGAAGGTAACTATCTATTCAGTGGTACTTCCGATATCTTACCAGAAACACGTTTTTTTCTATATTCTTAAGTATTTTGATACTTATATGGGGTAAATGAGATCACGATAGTAATGACAAGGTTCCTAAAATGGTCAGCGGTAAAAATGTATTAGAATAAAATATATTATTAAATAAATGTCAATTTTGCAAGTACAGGAAGTCAATACCGGGCCATCGTGTTACTGAGATTGTCCTGTATAGCCAGATTCCACGAATGCGGGAAAGTTAAAGTAGAAGTTATTTTTTTGCTGGCTTCAATGTTTTTGCCAAACAGTTTGCCGACTTCCGGTTCCGGGGACCGAGCGGAAAGCAAGCCCAAGGTCTCCCTTCTTCCCGTTGGTTTCTGATTTTTCTGGCAGAGAAATCATTAAACTGATTTATATTCCGTTTGATTTCAGCTCCGGAATAGCATGACTCCACTTTATTCTGCCAACTGAACTCGAGTTCAAGTTGTGTAAAAGGGTCGCAGCCCTGCCTAAGCCCGAAATTCGATAATTCAAGTCAATTTCGCATCTGTCGGGGTCGCTCAAGGGTTAAGGGATATCTTTTGCTTTTTATATGTGTCTTTTTTTGTTTGTTTGTCTTTTTCACGGCCAAGTCAATTGTAAAATAAAGTCGCCAAAACACTTCGCAGGCCATGAAACATTTTGAACATTATTATAGATGCCTTTTAAAATTTTATTAGTTGTATTTTAGCTTTTCCGCAATGAATGCAACTTGGTACCAGAATTTAAACCTAAATTCATTTCTTTTCGAAAGAAGTTCGGGTTTGTTTGCAGTAAACTAGATACGAAAAGTTTGCAAAAGTTAAGGACCGGGTGTTATGTATCTTCTTGTTAGCTTTATTATTTTTAGATACCTCATTGGAAAATAAAGCAGAAGTGCGCCGCAGGTGGTTCTCGAAAAAAACATGACCCAAAGCTTCGTTCTCAGTGTCATCCTTCTCCCACATGACCTCCTACCTTCCCAGTCCGTTGCGAAATCACTTCGCCTTTCTTCAGGAAGGCAACGTTGAAAGGTATCGAATTCAAATTTAATTTCGTTGAAATGCTTTACCATCTAGATGTTCCAGTTGCTATAGTGTGTGAGTTTAATGCGATTGTGGATAATAAAACAACGCTTTTTCTGGGCTAACAAGTTTGTTGCTGTTGGTTATTACAATTTGTTTAGCAGGACCTAATGGTCTTTTAATCATTTTCAGTTAGGTTTGCCAGTGACGAAGTCTAATTTGAAATCAATACTTATATCGGATTTAATATCTTCACCGAGATACCTCCTCCGAACACGGACCGATTTATTTATTTATACCCTTACTCTGAATATAGCGGACGTTTTTCCAAAGTTTTAGTATAAACGAATGAAAAACATGGTAGTTATTCTGAAATATGATGTCAAAGTTGCAAACTTCTATCTATCTCACTCATTAGTCTCTTAACACAGAAGGCACAGGTTCGTGTCCCGGCTGCGGCGGTTTAACTTATACTTTTATTTCAAAAGGGGGTATCTGATAGTCGAATAGTAAATCTAAAATGGAAAGACATTTTTTACCATTTAAATGAAAAATAAAAAATGTTCAATATACGTACATATTCAAGTGAAAAATCTATCGCCATGTTTGCTAGATATAAAAAAGTTTCCTTGAAAAAAAAAAAAAAAAAAATACCAACTCAAAATGTTTAAATCATTTAAAAGTCACACATCTGTTTGATTATTTTCTAAATACTCAACTCAAGAAGTTGTTGACTTCTGTAATTTTATCTAATGTGACTTGGTTCGCAGATACACGGATTTCGGCACAAAATTGATATGATCACGACGTGCAGCAAACTTGAACCATTATCAAATTGAATGTGGTTTCGTGTACATATGTAGATATGTATCTATGTAGATAGTTTGTCTATACGCACATTGATTGTTTTCCACAGTCAGCTGTTTGAGTGAAAGGGTATACCAGATAGGTTGCAATGAATGCACCAGGGATTAAAAGGAATAGTTGATTAAATGTCACAGCATAAGCTTGCTATTGTATTTGATAGTATAATTTACCGAGTCTAAATTGTTTTCAAAAGGTCTATGAACCTTACACAAGAGTGTCGAACTTTAGATTGGAAACTTTAGACGTGAAGCAGGCATGGACTATCGTTATTCATAGATGACAAATATGTGCAATTGAAATCATGGCTTGTTTATATGTAGCTTGGCATGCTGGGTATGTATTAAATGCCTTGTGCCCTGTGCACCTGTAGTATGCATCTAATTAATTAAACAATTGTAAATTCCTTTGTTAAATTAACGTCACCAGGCCCTGACCGCACACAAACAGGCATAGTTGTACTCTGAGGCGGAGGGAACTCGAGAAAGGACGGGTAGGAATAATGGGAGTAGGAACCCGGTCCCACACTGATGGCGGATACTGAACATTTAGCGTGATTTCTGCGATATGGCATGTAGTTGGCTATGTCGAACAATATAAAATCTCATGACCAATGAAAGGAAACGGGAATCGTGTCCCCGGTATTCCCCGTGTTTCCAGTTCCGACGTGCGAAAACAATTAAAGAAATTAAAATCTTTGGGGCAGGCACCAGAAGTATCCCAGAGATAACGCACTCCATCAAATCAGCATCCCAGCAGAGCAGCCAGCCAAAATCAAGGTCGCCGCCGAAGGCCCTGTTAGTTCCCCTTTTATATAGAAATACTGATAAGGCCAGTCAATGGAGTGCAGGTACATATCACCTGAGAGAGGCTTTCATATAAAAGCTGGCGGCACTTGCGAAACAGTCATTCGAGCCAACTGCTCCCTACCAGACTAACGCAGCCACCAGAAGCCGCACGAAGGAATAGCTGCCCGCAGAATGAACAGTGCGATAGGTATGGACCCAGGGGCCTCGGACTCGCCAGATCCACAGAAGACTAACCCGTCTCCCTCTTGCAGTACTTGCCTGTGCCGCCATCTTGGTGGCCAGCATCAGTGCTGCCAGTGTGCAGCCCGCCGTGAAAACCATCAACAACCAGCTCTACAGGCGTTATGTGTGCGCTCACAAGCCTGACGGATTCCGCGCTCTCGTCCCAGGAAGCTGCTCGCAGTACTACGAGTGTCAGTCCGCCGTGGCTCTTGTGAACACCTGCTCCCGCTTCTTCGACGCCAAGGTTCAGGGATGTGTCAACTACAACACAGGCTGCATTGAAGTTCAGTCTGCATCATCGGGCATGGCGATTGCCGGAGACTCTGTAGCAGCAGCGCCTTGTGCCGAAGCAACGACTACTACTTGCGCTCCCGGAACAGTTGAGACTACGACAACCTGTGATCCTACACCAGCTGAGACAACGACAACCTGTGGTCCTACAGAAGCTGAGACTACGACAACCTGTGGTCCTACACCAGCAGAGACTACGACAACCTGTGCTCCCAGTACTACGACTACCTGTACTACGACCACTTGCACTAACAAGCCAGCTGATACTACGACCACCAGCTGTGCCCCCAGTACGACGACCACCTGTACTACGACCACCTGTACCAGCAAGCCAGCTGATTCTACGACCACCACAACCTGCGGTCCAAATGAGACTACAACAACGACCTGTTCTTCGACCACGAGTCCTACAACAACGACCTGTTCTTCGACCACGAGTACTACAACAACGACCTGTTCTTCGACCACGAGTACTACAACAACCACCTGTTCTACGACCACGAGTACTACAACCACCTGTTCTACGACCACGAGTACTACAACCACCTGTTCTTCGACCACGAGTACTACAACCACGAGTACTACAACCACCTGTTCTACGACCACGAGTACTACAACGACGACCTGTTCTTCGACCACGAGTACTACAACCACCTGTTCCACGACTACGAGTACAACAACCACCTGTTCTACGACTACGAGTACTACAACCACCTGTTCTACGACTACAAGTACTACAACCACCTGTTCTACGACTACAAGTACTACAACCACCTGTTCTACGACCAAGAGTACTACAACCACCTCTTGTGCCCCCAGTACTACAACCACCTGTTCTAACAAACCAGCTGACACGACAACCACGACCTGTACTACAACCACCTGCACTACAACAACCTGCGGTCCAAATGAGACTACAACAACCTGCGGTCCAAATGAGACTACAACAACCTGCGGTCCAAATGAGACTACAACAACTTGCGGTCCAAATGAGACCACGACAACCTGTTCTGAGACTACGACAACTTTGTGTCCTGAAGTAACCACTGCCTGCAGCGGAAGCGCTGCCGCAAAGGCTAAGCCTTCTTCCGTTAAGGTGCTTCCAGCTAGACCCATCCGACCCGCCCAAGTACCCTTGTACGAGGCCGAACAGCTAGCTGTTCCTCAGACTCAGGAGCTGAGCATCGCCACCTACACAAAGTACGTGTGCCGTAACAAGCCCGACGGCTTCATGTTGGCTTCGTTGAAGAGCTGCTCCGACTATTACGTCTGCCGCTACGGAAAACCGCTGCAGGTCAGCTGCGGCGACAAGTACTTCAACGCACTCAAGGGAATCTGCGATCTTCCCGAGAACACCCGATGCGTGCAGCCTCAGGCCTAAGGACGACGGAGACGCTAGCCAATATTGATCGACATTACTGATATTCTCCATTGGAATGAGCACCTGACCCCCACCTTGACTTGTGTGTCCGATCGATTCTTAAAATATACGTTATATAATGTCTCAATAGATGCAAAAGCTAATACAAGCTATAAAAATTGATGTTTTCAATATTTTCAAATTTAGTAAGTAATTAATTAATTAGCAATCTTTGGTACTATCCCATTACCGATTTGCAGCGGCTTTTGCCAAAATCTCCTAGTTGTGGTGCCTGTCTTCCTTCCCAGGACACATAGCGAGCCTATTCAGTGTCACTGCTGTGCTTTTATAGCTGCCTTTCTATCGAGGAATATGTTAACTCGCCGCTGATACAAAATGAAACACATTAAACTAAAACATAATAAACAACATTTAATTTCAAATCGCGGGCCTTAATCACAGAATGCGTTACTATTTGAAACACGCGCCAAGGCATTCTCACTTAGAGAATCCCGCACGCAAGCCTGAAACAGAGATCGCCACCCTGAGACGCAGACTGGTCACACTGGCCAAGCGGCTATTTAAGCGACGCAATTTTTTCACAGCGATCACTTGAGTTCCGACACCCGACCAAGGAGGATCGTAAGTTGGTGATCAGGTAGATAGTATTGATAGTAGTGGTGGTTTAGTAACCGCAATGAACGGCGGGAACTTAGGTGGAGCACAGTTTGGTAAATCGATTTCACCGACCTGGTTCGTTATTGGTTGTTACTGGATTAGTTGTTATTGGATGCAGTGCTGCCAGGTTTTCCAAAGCGAAAGTGGCCGAACAATTTCTGAAAATGGTCAGAAAAAAATGATAATCAATAAAATGTTTTTTTTTGTCAACAGATATATCCATGTATTTAAGAAAAATAATTTAACAATACTTATATAGAAAAAAGGAGTTATTTATGAACAAAGTTGAAAAGTTGAATTATTAGGTCAATAATAAAGTCCATGCAAATTTTTCCAATTTAAGTTTTTTCAGATTAAAATTGGGCCTTTTTAATGTTCTTTTCAAAGTCGAAGCCTAAATATAAGTCTGGCACTGCTGGGTGTTCTAAGTCCTCCTTTGAAATATTGATATCAATGTTTGGTGGTATCACTTTGCATTTTAAGGAATTAATGGTAACGATTACATCTGAAAGTAATCGGGTTGGGTTTCCATTTCGAGTTTGAAAATGTTTTTTAAGTATTTGCATATCATTTAATATGGGCCTTAATAACACCATATTAAGATCATTTTCTCATCTTAGTATAGCCCGTTCAGAATTTGTGCCTTGTGGCATTTTTTCGAAGTAGCGGCTAGTTCAAAGTGAAGCTTTAATTCTGACCACTTCACTATGGCCTAAAATTCGATTTTTTTGGCATAAACTCTAAAAATTGACTTACAGACCCCAAAATTTTTCCATAATTTTTTTTTATCAAGAGCATGCAAACAAAATTTCAGTTCTGTGCGACAACGCCCTCTTTTGCCTCCCATACAAACAAATTTCTAGTATTATTATAAATTGAGAACAACTCTGATTTCAGACAAGTTAATGTTAAATATATTACAGGAAAAAATATTCATTAAAAAATTGGTTTTTGTTTTAAACATAATCTTTTTCTTTTTCTTCTTCTTCTAGTACTATAGAGCATTCTTCGTTTAGGTCCTCATCAGAATCAGAATCAGAGGGCACGTCCAATTCTTCATTTGGGTTTTTGTTTTCGGTAGACACCAACTGCAAAAGCTTTTTTCTTTCTCTTTCCTTTAAACAGACACTAGATAGTAATGGATCCGAGGAATCTATCGCCCTGTAGAAAAGGTAGTATTGATTAAACTATTTTTCCTTGCATGTGAGTGTCTGTCTTTTTTGTAGATCTTATTCCGTGCTTATAAAGCATTTTCGCCTAAGGACCCTAGTGGAAGTTTTCATTTAATATAACTGATATTTTAGACGACATCCATTTAGCATGCTTTAACTTGAAACGTTCGACTCTTTAGTTACATTTTGGAAGTTTTTCTTTTATAAAGGATTCAAAATAACCCTTTTTTTTTGCTTATTTCTATTTTTTTGTCATCTTCTACGTGGTAATTACTTATTTTTTCATAAGTCCAATCAGACACAAGTGATATTTTGCGATTGTTGCTGCGCCAAATATCGAAGAGATCGCTATGACGAAACTCGAACGTTGCTGGATATTGTGGAATTGTAAGAAAAGCTTCAATGGAGCTTTTAAAGCTTTATTATATAACTTTTTTTATGTATGAAGAATTAACTTTAAGAATTTAAAATCAAAAATACAATACATTAACATAAAAATGTATGCCACAAAATCGGCCTCTCGGCGCATAGTGCACTGATTCAGTATACGAGAAACTACAGTTTCAATAGACAACCAACGTGTGTCACATACTCTTGGAATTTTTAAGGGATTCTAATGAAGAAATAAAAACAAAATATATTAGTTTAAACTTCGAAAATTTTGGAAATTAACATACACCTATTACGTACAAACAACTTGTAAGCTCTACCGAATTAATAAATGGTTAATACATTAGTAATGGACAATCACAATTTGTATTAGTTTTTATCAAAACATGTTTGTATGAACCTTCTCATCATTTATGCATTGATACATTTTTCTGTAATTTAATTGCCAACAAAAACTTTTAGCAAACCAAGAGTACGTCATTCTAAACTGTTTGGTAATATTTTTGTGCACGACTTTGTGACGGCTTGCTGAATCGAATGGCATACACATTTCAGGAGTTTTAGAGAAAGAACTGACTTTTTTAACTCTGTGTAAACGCTCTTTTTTTAGCCAGTCATAACGCTAGCGTTATCTGTGCCAATTCCAACCATATTAGCTATATTTAATTTCCTTTTTAATATCAAGCTTTTTACAGCCTCTGCTATAGTAACTGAACCTCTACCTTCTATTTGTTCGAGGCCTAAGAATGTCGACCTAGCTCCACTTTAATCTTACTAAATTAATTAATAGCGACTCCTGAAGATTTAAGAATATTTACTAATACAGATTTACGCGCATATAATTATGTACATACAATACTTAGTCAAAAAACTTACCAAGAATTTTTGTGACACTAATATCAGTAGATTCGTCTTAGAGAAGACTAAAAGCGGAGTTTTCGATGTCGGTGCGTAGGTCTTCGATGAAATGCACAGCAAGCACGTTTTTGATAATATTGGTGCACTTTGTTTTGCCCAACTTAATGTTTCCAGCAGCTTTGCAAGCTGAAACTGCTCCACACACAGCTTACTCAAATGGGCGCAGGGTGCTTTTACCGTGTGATTTGCTACGTAAAGGCCTGCTCTTAGGTTTTCTTCGACTGTCTGAGAAACTGCAACTTATTTTTTTAGGTAACTGCGCCCATTCCAACCACATGTTTGAGGCGGCGTGGTGGCGGACATCATTTTGGCGTTAATTGTTGATTTACAATATGCGCAATAGGCTCTTTGTGGATTTTTACAATCCCTGCGAATCCAGTCTTTAAATTCTTCATCCTGGAGCCAGGCATTACGAAAACATTGCTTACATTTTTTTTTGACATCTTTAACACTCCACTTTAACACTTTAACAAGCCAAGCACACCGCAAAAAGTGTAAAGAGTGACCAACGATCTTAAATAGAGCTAGTGATGTAAATTTGGGTCGAAACATCGATGTCGATTTTCATCGTTGTTTGCAAAATGATACATCGATGTTTTGTGAAACATCGGCTAGAAACATCGATGCATCTCTAGATCGTTGCGGACACTTAACACAATATCGTTTACGAAATTTTTAAGCTCCAAAAAACGCTCAATCATATAATATGTGCTATTCCATCTAGTAGCCACATCTTGGATCAAAACTTTGTCCTTTACTTTTCTTAAGTTGTCGCTGGCAACACAACTCTTAAAAAAAGTTACAATTCCTTTTACCTTTGCAATGCATAATCTTATTGAATCTCTTTGCATAGCAGATCGTGCAATTAGATTTAGTGTGTGGGCAAAACACGGTATGTGCTTTTTTCGCCCAAAACCCAGGTCAACGGCTTTGACGACATTCGCTCCATTGTCGGTGACAACGGCTGTCACTAATTCATTTTCAATGTGCCAATCTGTGCAGCAACTGTCCAGCATTTCAGTGAGGTACACTGATGTGTGACGCTCGCTTAGCTCCAAAACTCCGATGGTCAAAGAAGTCATTTCAAGCTCAAGCTGAAAATGAGCAGTAATGCCCAAGTAACTTCGCATTGACATCTGGTCGCTCCATACATCCATTGTAATTGTTAGCGTTTTCCCATTTAGCAATCTCTTCCACATTTCCTTCATTTCCAAAAACTTGTCATCAACCCATTTTGTAATCATATACCGCGACGGTATTTTGTAGCGCGGTGCAACCGTATTCATCAGATATATGAAGCCTGGGTTTTCGACTATG